>BSBK01007877.1:432500-475000 GCA_027943335.1 Chamaecyparis obtusa
CTAAGAATATAATAATATATAAATTTGTTCAATCAATATAATATCAATTTTGAGAGTATAATATTCTTAATTTTAATAATATAAAAATACCAAGAAAAATATACCAGTAAGAAATAGAAGATATACAATAATATGAAAATTTAATAATATTCTAATATAATATATAATTATTAATGCAATAATAATATGATATAAAAATAATATAAGATGATAAATAAATAATATAATTTACTATCATAATATTAATAATATAATAATAATTTTAAAATAGAAACATGCATATTTTTATTGTAGGACAATCTCATTAGATATGATACTTAAAATTTGAATAAGATTTGGGGTAATCAAGTTTCATGTAAGAATTTAATTGTTTATAATCAATCTAGATATACATGGATTTGATTCTAATTTGCAAAAATAGATTTATATGAACCTCAATCTAATTTTTGGAAATGCATCTATGATTTGTAAAAAAAAATTGTATTGGTGAATAAAAATATCATTCACCTGATTCACTATCATAGACATCATTTGCAATTCCATGAGCTTGTCCATATTTTATAGGATTGGCACTACAAGCTTGTTGCTAGGTATAATTAAGCTTCTCAATTATAGTGCAGTTTATGAGAGAAGATAACATTACAAAGCTATAGTTTTTGCAAGACAAAAGTGAACCCAATTTTGCATGATAGATGAAATACAAGGAATTAATCTAGTTCATAGGCACCTATTCAATTCTCAACATTGTAGCAATAAGCATTTCATTTATGTGTTTAATTGTTCTTCCTATTAATTCAAAAAAAATGGTTTTTAGTATTCAATAGCACATACATTCATATGAACTATTAGTTGATGGTCCTCTCTTTCCACAAGGCTCAAGTTCACATGTACCTTTTGCTTGAGCTAGATATTACCCAAGTCCCGCAGTACTCATTTGAGTTTAGGTCACACACAATATTAACTTTGATATGCAAGAAATAATTTCAAGGTGTTGAGATTTCCAACTTGTTTGAACGTAGAGCATTGCTTCCATATTTTGTCTCCTTGAAATTATAGATCTCAACACATACTTATATAAACTTGGTTGATCGAAAGTGGATGATAATAATTCAAAGAAATCAAAATTTATGAAAACAATGAAAAAAAAACAAACAAAGAAATGTACCAAATTATAGTATACAATGATACATGTGTAAAGACCTATATTTTCATATAATTGATTACACAATCTTAAAATTATTTTATATCTTCCTTCTAGTTATCTATCAGCTACACCCTTGCACCTCTTATCGGTCCAAGTGCTAGTTATTAATTTTGAAACATTCCTTGTATGATAGCAAGAGGAGGAGACGAATAACATCTATATCAGTCAACCTTGTAGTGACTGCAATCATAACAACCCAAACAACACCAAGTCCAATGGTATAAGCATTACTAGGTGGAATTCTGACAGACTTAAAAATGGAATTGTTGTACAACATAATGCCATTAATTCCACTGAATTTTTGCAGAAGAAGCAACCCATTGCCAATAAACAGAGGCATTGCATATCTTTGATCTAAAATTTCAAAAAAATTAATTTTGGGTTTTCACTTACCTTCTCCACAACACTTATAATTTCAATTGCTTCCAAGGAAACATTGGCCTTGGATCCTCCAAGAACTTGCAATGTAGATTCACATTTTTCATTACCAATCTTTGCTAGCCATCTTGGAGATTCTGAGATGAAGAATAACCCAAGAACTAGAAGACAACAAGGAACTACTCTTGAAATGGAAAGACCCCTCCAATCAAAGAACAACCCAAATAGATAGGCCAGAATGAGATGACACCAATTGTGACAGAGAGCTAATTTTCTGCTCCAAAGACACCACCCAAGTTATTAGGATCTATTTCTGCTATGTACATAGGCACAGTGAATGAGATGACACCCACTAGAAAGTCACTCAATAATCTTCCCAAATAAAGAAAGGAAGCATCCGGTGAGAAAGGGACAGTAGCCCAAACAGTACTATTAAGAATTACAACAACAATCAAAACCCCTTTTTCTATTTCAATAATGCATCTAATGTCATGCTTGATGGACTCTATGAACACTATGCCCAAAACATTGTCATTCTTAATGGAGGTTGTGGTTTGTACCCATGTCTCTTGAGTGCCCTTGTTGACCTCTATAAGTCAAGTTGACTACCACCAATATAGGTTGAGTTTGGAGTATTTTTTGAACTCCTAAACAATCTTTCTTGTCCTTAGATGGGGTTTGGAGTCTAGACCATAGCCAAGATAGTTCTCATATTCTATCAATATGCAGCCCTCAATATTATTATCTGCTTTCACTTTGGCCTCAGTTAATCCTCCAGTATTTTCCCATTGATGCCTTTTCTTAATGTATCCATTTGGATAGCATCTTAATGCTAAAGGATTTTTTTATCTTCAAAACCTTCACTGTCCATGGCTCAAGTACCAAGCATTTTTCACTGATTGCTTTGCCTTCTATCTTGATCTCTGATTTGAAATAGTATGTTTGTTTGCAAAATCTAAAACATGCTTGAATGGGGTGACTTTGAGGCAGAAGCAATTACTTCTCTATATTCATATACCTATGCCTCATCCCAAACTTCAAACAAAGATCTCTCCTTCCTCTAAGGCAGTCCCATATATATTACTGTGAATTTCATGCATATTCCTCTCTTAAATCATAACCTTTTCCTCATGCATTTCAATGACTATCTTCTCATGTTTGACTGCAAATATATATTTTTTCATTCATTGTGCCACTCTTTTGATTTTGCATCATCTTTTGGATTTCTTGAAACTATTATGTCATAAATAAAAATTTGCTCTCTTATTCATGCCCTATCACATTCAAAACTATTTGTATCACATATTTTCTTTTGAACCTCCCCATACCATCACCCAATGCTCTGTACATATACCCTCAAAAAACCTGTAGTAAAACTTCTATGGATCTTCCTTTTGCTAAGTCTTTACGAGACCTTTGGTAACACCAAATACTCTGTCAATGGCCAAAATACTTTTGATTAAGGACTGAAAGATCATTTTCACTTTATCCTTCTAATGACCTGAGTAAATCATTTAATATATGCATAGGTGGAAGGCACATAGTAGTTAGAATCTACATTTAGAAAAGCCTTCCAACGTACAAGAGATTGTAGGATAGGACTTTTGCAAATCCCTTTCCACGTGTTATAAACCTTTGAAACTTTCTTGCAACATTTCTCTATTCTTTCTACTGAGTTTTCTCATTTGTATAGCTTCCTTTAGCGCTAGCAACCATCAAAATTAAATACCAATAATTTCCCAAGTATGGATGCAATTCAAGGTCACAAAGGGAAGGGTTCTATGGAGGGGACTTGAACCCTATTTTTTAGGAATGGTTAAGGATTATTTAGAATCTAAAAACTAGAAGCTCCAACCTTTAGAAAATAAATATTTTTGACTCCTTTCTAATCACTATAAAATATTCCTATAAAATTTCACTAGCCAATTCTATTTTTAAGGAAGCTTCTACACTTAGGCTGGGGTCTCATGAATTTTATATTGTATTTTAGCTTAAAAGTTTCAGCTCCTAAATTTTAGGACTGTGTAACTAATGAAAGATTAAAAAATAAATAATGATGCAGGAGCATCTCAGGTCCTTGGCAATCCTGTGTGACCAAAAAGATTTGAAGTTTGTCTGTGTTGCTCGGTTCCTTCTTTGACCGAGTTGGTCGGTTTCCTTTGGTCACCAAGGATGATCAGTTATCTCTTGGGTAGTCAGTTATTTCTCTGGTGCTCGGTGATGCTTGTCTTTTGCTCAGTTATCCTTGCTTACAGAGTAGTTTATTTTGAGTTTTTGTTGAGGCCGACTTGTGCATTGATTATGGGTCACAGATTTAATGTTGTAATCAATCATTGGGAAGCATGTGGTCCTAGATCTAACTATTTCTTCTGTTGATTATGGATTTGAAGGTCGACTCAGTTCAGTCACCTCTTGTATAAGTATAGTTGTTTGGTTAGAGTTTAGGAGTCAGTTTAGATAGAAGATAGAAGATAGAAGATAGTAGAATTAAGATTGTTGGTAGATCCTTGTATGTTTGAGGACTTCTGTAATTCATTGTAATATCTGGCCCTAACCAGGAAGGCCTTACAGCCCGGCATGTATGAACCAATTTGAAAGAAGTTAATATATGAATGATCATGCTTTCTCTCTCTCACTGCATGCTTTTTGTTTCTTCCATGTGTTGTTGAGTAGGCTGGATCTATAGGGTGTGTCATCATTTGGCCCCTCTGATCCTTCCCTTGCGTCAGGTGATATCAGAGTGAGGTGAGATCTGCATCTAGGTTTGTAGGTTCCTTCTTGTGAAGCCCTAGTTGAATTTTTGTGGGGTGGCAGATTGTGATCTGACCTGCAATTGCAAAGGGTTCCAAGATGGTTCATGGGAGGTGAGAAGTAGATCCAAGATTGGCAGGCATGTTGAGACAACTTGTTGCTAGATTAGAAGCTGTTGAAATAACCCAGAAAAGAGGCAGACATCTTGAAGATGTTAGTGATGATGAAGTTGAAGTGGAACAAGACAAAGTAGAACCTGTACCTGTGATGGATCAAGGTGAGGAAAGATTCTTGAAGGCATTGACAAGTTTGAATTCAACACCACATTTCAATCCTCTTGAATATAGTGGGAAATTGGATTTTGATGAATTAATAGACTGGATCACCGAGATGGAAAAATATTTTGAGTATGAAAATATATCCGAGGAGAAGAAGGTGAAGATTGCAGGCACAAAGTTGAAAGGTTATGCATCCTTGTGGTGGGAGCATCTACAATTGGATCGGAAGAAGAAAGGCAAAGACAAAATCAAGGTATGAAATAAAATGGTGAATAAATTGAAAGGAAAGTTCTTACCTTGTGATTATCAGATTAACTTAGTTAGGTGAATGCAAAGTCTAAAGCAGAAAGATAGCTCAGTAAAATAGTATACTGAGGAATTCTATAGACTAGCTATCAGATCTGGACATGATGAGGATGATGTGGAAAGAATTGCTAGATACCTAAATGGTTTGAGAGTTTCCATCTAAGAGGAAATTAGTTTGGACAAGTTGGAGAACATTGAAGAGGCTTATTTATTTGCATTGAAGGTCGAGGAGAAATTGAACAAGAGACATGAATAGACACAAAGAGGTCAAGGTGGTAGATTCACTAGAGGAAGAGGTAGATCCTATGGTGAAAATAGTAGATCTAAACCTGAAAAGACAAATCCGGACAAAGGCAAGACCGAGTGGAAAGGTGAAAGTTCATCTAGAGGCAGAGGCAATAACTACCGAGGTGGTTATAGCAAAGGTAATTTCTGAGGAACTTGTTACAATTGTGGAGAAGAAGGACATAGATCTTTTGAATGTACACATGCTAGTAAGAAGGCTGGTAGCAGTCGAAATGCTTTGGTGCAAGAAGAGTCACCAAATGAACCAGAGAAGGAAAATAACTTGATGGTAAGGAGAGCACTATGGAATGAAAGTAAAAAGGAAGATCTGGTGAGGAAAAGTTTGTCCAAGACCAAATGTAGATTTTCTGACAAATTTTGGAAGGTAATCATTGACAGTGGTAGCTCAGAGAATATGGCATACGAAGAGATGGTCACAAAATTACAGTTGGAAAGGTTGGAACATCTGAAGCCATATCAGATTTTGTGGATCAAAGATGATCACACATGCTTGGTAAGTGAACAATGTTATATGAATTTGAAGATTGGAAAGTACTATGATAAGGTGTTATGTGATATCATGCCTATGGATTGTTGTCATATTTTGTTTGGTAGACCTTGGCAATATGATATATATGATGGGAGATTGCATAAGTACACCATTGTAGCTCATGGAAGAAAAAAAATCTTGTTAGCTTTAATGGAAGAACTTGTTAGTAATGTTTGCATATCTATGAAAGTTTGTTTGATGGATGGGAGAAAATTTGTTAAAGATTTGAAGAAGAATGATGTATGTTTTGTTGTGATTCCTAACAAACTGAGTAAGAAAATAGAGGATAATGTCCCTAAGGAGATTGATAAGTTACTCACCGAGTATAGTGATATCATTTCTGATAATGTACCTGATGGTTTTCCACCAAAGAGAAGTATTGATCATTGCATGGATCTAATCCCTGGAGCTATTTTACTGAATAAGCCACCTCATCGGTTGACACCTACCAAGAATCAGGAATTCAACCAATAGATTCAAGAGTTGTTGGAAAAAGGTTTGATCAAAGAAAGTTTGAGTCCTTGTGCAATACCTGTGGTATTGGCACCTAAGAAGAATGGAGAATGGTGAATGTGTACTAATTCCAGAGAAATCAATAAGATAACAGTGAAGTATAGGTTTCCTATACTGAGAATGGATGACATAATGGACAATTTGACTGGAGCAAAGTATTTCACAAAGATTGATTTGAAAAGTGGGTATCATCATATCAAAATCAAAGAAGGTGATGAATGGAAGACTACTTTCAAGACAAAAGAAGGTTTGTATGAGTGGTTGGTTTCTGATATTCATTAAGACCATAGAATAATATTTGTTGCATGTTAGACAAGTTTTGCAGAGATTGAAAGAGGAAAATTTGTTGATAAATCTGAAAAAGTGTTCATTCATGAAAGAGGAGATTGTGTATTTGGGATTTGTAATTTCAGTTGATGGTTTGAAGATGGATCCTGAAAAGGTTGAAGCTATTCTGAATTGGCCTACACCTATGAATGCTAGTGAGGTAAGATCATTTCATGGTTTGGCAAGTTTTTACCGAAAGTTCATAAGGAATTTTAGTTCTATTTGTAATGCTATGACTGAGACTATGAGAGGTGATGAAAGAGAATTCAAGTGGACACATGGAGCTGACAAAAGTTTTGAGACTCTGAAGCAGAAGGTTGCTGAATTGCCTATTTTGGTATTGTCTGATTTCAATAAGACATTTCAAGTAGAATGTGATGCAAGTGGTAGTGCAATTGGAGTTGTGTTGAGTCAAGAAGGTAAACTATTGCTTTCTTTAGTGAAAAGTTGAATGATGCTAGAAGGAAATATTTTGTGTATGATCAAGAATTCTATGCTATTGTTCAAGTACTGAAGAAATGGAGACATTATTTGATACCAAGTGAATTTGTGTTGTATACTGATCATAAGGCTTTACAATACTTGAGTAGTTAGAATAAGTTGAATCAAAGACATATGAAATGGGTTGAGTACTTCCAGAGTTATACATTTGTGATAAAGCATAAAAGTGGAGTCACTAACTAAGTTGCTGATGCATTGAGTAGAAGAAGATCTTTGATGACCGAGATGAAAATTGAAGTTCTTGGTTTTGATGAGATGAGAGATTTGTATGAAATTGATCTTGATTTTTATGAGTCATGGAGAAAGTGCAGAGCACCTATTCAAGATCAACCGAGTACAAAATGGGAAGAATATTTCATTCAAGAAGGTATGTTGTTTAAAGGTATTTAGTTTTGTATACCGAGAGGACAAATGAGAACTAATTTGATGAAGGAGAAACATAGTAGTGGTTTGGCTAGACATTTTGGGGATTGATAAAACTTTGAATTTGCTTAAGGAGAAATACTTTTGGCCATAGTTGCATAAAGATGTTCAAAAATTTGTGAAAAGTTGTGGAATTTGTCAAGTAGCAAAAGGAGTAAGTTAGAATATTGGATTGTATACACCGATGTTGTACCTAAGACACCTTGGACTGACATTAGTATGGATTTTGTTCTTGGCTTATCGAAGATAGTAAGAGGTAATGATTCTATATTTGTTATGGTAGATAGATTTTCAAAGATGGCACATTTTATAACTTGTAGAAAGACATCAGATGTAGTACATGTAGCAAATCTTTTCTTTAAGGAAATTATCAGATTGCATGGATTACTGAGGAGTATTATCTCTGACCGAGATAGTAAATTTGTTGGGTACTTTTGGAAGACTCTTTGGAGAAATTTTGGCACTGAGTTGAAATATAGTTCTACATTTCACCCACAAACTGATGGACAGATAGAAGTTGTAAACAGAAGTTTGGGAAATCTTTTGAGATGCTTAGTTGGAGACACACCTAGTAATTGGGATTTTGTGTTGGCACAAGCAAAGTTTGCATACAATAATTCAGTGAATAGGAGTACTAGAAAAACACCCTTTGAGATTGTGAATGGCATACAACCAAGAGGTATATCTGATTTGAGAGACATTGATGATGAAAGTAAGAGAAGTGCTGAAGCAGTGAAATTTGCTGAGTACATAAAGACATTGCATGAAGATGTGAAAATCAAGCTGGAAGAGAGTAATCAGAAATACAAAGATAGAGCTGATAGATCAAGGAGACATAAAACTTTTGATGTTGGTGATGAAGTGATGGTTCATTTGAAGAAAGGTCAATTTCCTATTGGAACATATGTGAAGCTGAAGATGAAGAAGTTTGGACCTTGCAAGATTTTGAAGAAATTTGATAGTGGAAATGTATATGAGATTGAGTTACTTGATGACATGGACATATCACTGATTTTCAACATTACTGATTTGTTTGAGTATCATGATCCTGATGAAGACATGACAGTATCGATGGAATATCCTAAGAAGCAGAATGAAGAAGTTGAATAGATTTTGGAATAAAGAATTAGCAAGAGTACAAGAGGTAAACAATATATGGAATATCTGGTAAAGTGGAAGAATAGATCGATTGAAGATAGTTCTTGGATTTCACAGTCTGAGTTGGATGCATCTCAGAACAGACCTACTAAATGATTCAGAGAATCATTTCTAAATAACCCCAAGTGTCTGATGCAGGAGCATCTCGGGTCCTTGGCAATCCTGTGTCACCAAAAATATTTGAAGTTTGTATGTGTTGCTCGATTCCTGCTTTGACCGAGTTGGTCGGTAGTTGGTCAGTTTCCTTTGGTCAACGAGGATGGTCAGTTATCTCTTGGGCAGTCGGTTGTTTCTCTAGCGCTCGGCAATGCTTGTTTGTTGCGCGGTTATCCTTGCCTACCGAGTAGTTTATTTTGAGTTTCTGTTGAAGCAGACTTGTGCATTGATTATGGGTCATGGATTTAATGTTGTAATCAATCATTAGGAAGTGTGTGGTCCCAGATCTTACCGTTTCTTTCATTGATTGTGGATCTAAAGGCCGACTCAGTTCAGTAGCCTCTTGTATAAGTATAGTTGTTTGGTTAGAGTTTAGGAGTCAGTTTAGATAGAAGATAGAAGATAGTAAAATTAAGATTTTTGGTAGATCCTCTCATGTTTGAGGACTTATGTAATTCATTGAAATATCTGGCCCTAACCAGGAAGGCCTTACAACCTGGCATGTATGAACCAATTTGAAAGAAGTTAATATATGAATGATCCTACTTTCTCACTCTCACTGTATGCTTGTTGTTGCTTCCACGTGTTGTTGAGAAGGCTGGATCTATAGGGTGTGCCATCATTTGGCCCCTCCAATCCTTCCCTTGCATCAAATAAAAACTTTATTTTCCTTCTAAATTTTTGGTTTTGGTGGGAATAAAATATAAGATCTTTGACATGTGGCAAAAAGTTCTCCTAAGTTAGTGGGGCAATTTCCAGCCCCACCCCATTTTCACCCACTCAAATTTAGAGGTCTAAAAAGGAGAGGCTTCTATTTTAAAGTAAAAGATTCCAAATAATCCTATAGCCCCTAAAAAAAATTCTCATGGGACCTCCTGTACCTAAAAAATAGAGTTGTAGCCCATCGTCCCCCACCCCTGCCTAATTCTCATAATGCCATCAAACAAAAACTGTGGACTACTTATGCAATGAGAGTGGAGAGAAACTTATAAAAAAATTAAGTTATATTTAAACTGTTTTAAACCATTTTAAAATATAGATGAGCGAAACATTAAAAGAGCCTTAACTTGTGAAGAAATTTTTAAACCCTTTCCAAAGTCCTAGGACAAGACCACAACCCTTAATATGTCATGAATAATCTTTTAGTGACTATTTAGGCCCTAAGGAAAAAACATAAGTCCAACAATTACATGATGGATTAGACTATTAGCATCTTAGAAAGCTATAAATAAGCTACATATGCAATATTTTAGACACAAGATTCATATTTGTATATTTGACACAATTATTCTTATTATGTTTTCCACGTGGTTTGAGACCACCATGATATTGCATGGTATTATACTTGTGTGGTTTGAGATCCCCATTTCTCCCTCCCTTTAAGTGGCTTCAGATATTTTGCATGTGTTTGTAATGTGTAAATTTTTTGGTGAAAATGTGAATTATTGATAATTACTTATTGATGATTTATATTCATATGAATTATGACACTAGTGTCGAGTTTTAAATTCATGGGATATTTGATTATTTGAATTTTGTGGTCTTCTTTTTGTCTCGAGGACCTATTTAATTACATTTTTATTCAAAATTGAAGTGTTGCAATGTTGCTCTTTTTAATCTTTATTTTCTATATATATATATATATATATATATATATATATATATATATATATATATATATATATATATATATATATATATATATATATATATATATATATATATATCTATATATATATATATATATATATATATATCTATATCTATATATATATATATATATATATATATATATATATATATATATATATATATATATAGATATAGATATAGATATATATATATATATATAGATATATATATATATATATATATATATATATATATATATATATATATATATATATATATATATATATATATATCTATATCTATATATATATATATATATATATATATATATATATATATAATATATATATATATATATATATATATATATATATATATATCTATATATATATATATATCTATATATATACATCTATATATATATATATATATATCTATATCTATATATATATATATATATATATATATCTATATCTATATCTATATATATATATATATATATATATATATATATATATATATATCTATATATATATATATATAAATTTTTATTTATGATCTTATACTTTTAGATTTTGGGTCTTTCTTATTGCTTGTAACTACTAGTAAATGTTGTGTAATGTGACTTGTGTAAATTGTCATATCTAGAAGAGGTCCTTGGAAGTCATATAGGAGGAGTAGAATGTACTATGAAATTCCATTGTGATAATGGGGGTCACAAATTGGACTAGTATAGGATGATCATCATTCTTCCCACATAGATCTATGTGACTTCCTGTGTACCTTTCTTTTTAAGGCCAAACCCATTATAAAATTAAGAGGAAAATACTAGGAAATGTGTGGAGAGGTACTCCAAAATGTTAGGATAGGCATCATTAACCTTGCATTCTTGAGTCATCTGAGTGTATCTTCATGTTTCTTAAAAAGTGCTCTAGGGGACATGAGAGTCAAAATGTTTAATATTTATTTCCTATGACAAACTATAATTCCATTCCATAGAGGCGAACACCTGTCTATGATGGTTATAAAGAATATTTGAGGAATATTCTTCTTAGGTGTCCACTTTAGGAGTGGGAGTATCTTGTCTCATATGTCAATGTATGTTGACTGCTTTCATTTGTATGTTCCTTAGAGTGGGGCATCCAAGTGTGTATGTTGTTGCATGTTTTGTTGTGGAACCATTGAGGTTGTTTGAGAGAAATTGCATGCAAGGGAGTTACAATTTTGATTGGATGTGGACTAGGTTCCCATGTGAAGGAGTTTACAACCTATTGAAAGAGGGTGTATGGTTTTGAAGGTAGTTTATGCCTTGTGATGTCCCTATTTTGAAATAGGATTCAATAAGTAAATAATAATTAAAAAATAGAATTTTATTAAATAAATCTAACAATAATAAAAGAAAATTTTAATAAGATAATCCTATATTATATAATTATATAAATAGAATAATATATTATTTTTGAATAAGGTAAAAGCAAGTTTTGAAGGGACCCCGAAACCCTTTACAATTCTAGGATGAAAGATAAGTCTATTGAAGTTCCATTAGTACAACAATCCAGCCAAAAGCAAAGGACTGAACCCCAAAGAGAACACAAATGATAAATCATTACAAGCACCCATGACAAAATAGTCCATCCAAAAGGAGGAGGGGCACCAAGACCAAAATGCCAGGCCTAAAACCCCTTTTTATGAGATCAGAGGGTCATATCAAAAGAAGAGGAGGATTTCTTTGAATTTTTCCTTTGACAGTAATCCAACCATCTTCGACTTCTACAGCCTTCTTCTGCCAGCAAACCAAATCCAAAGAAACAACCCCCAGCAAAGAATCTGAAAAACTCCCAGCAAGAGGGACAATGACAACATTATCCATAGCAGAAATCATACCAGCAGAAGTGGCAGGAGAAACAATCTCAGGAGCAGGGCTTGCTAGACATCCAGCAAGAGGAGTGATAGCACCAGAATCCACCGATCCACCAGTAGAGCTGGCAGGAACCACAGAACCACTAGTAGAAGGAGAGACAGATCCCTACAAAGGCACTACAAGGCTGGCAGGAACTCCAACCACATAGCCACTAGTAGGGGACCTAGGAATATCTAAATCCAATGAAGATTTAGGAGAGCTTTTGAGAACTGTATAGTGTTTAGTAGAGGCATCCTTCCAACAAGTATGAGTGTCTTTCTTCACTTTGAAGTTAGAACTACATTTTGAAGCATGATGACCTATTTTGAAACATTTTCTACATAAAGGGGATACCCTCATAGTCCAGTTGTTGTAACCATGAGCCTTTAGATGACTGAATATTAATTTTAGTAGGAAGACCCTATGAAATATCAATATCTACCAGAATGCGGGCATAGTTAGAATGGTGCATATTGGAAGTGTTCTCATCCAAAATCAAAAACTCCCCCAGAGCCTCCCCCACTTCCTCCAGGACAACACCTTGCCAAGGATGAAGAGGAAGGTTCGGAAGCCTCACCCAGATCGACATATTGTTGAAAACTTCAGAGGAAGGATCAAAATCTGGGTGCCATGGTTTTAACATAAGCAAGAATTTATCCTCCTCCCAAGAAAAGAAGTTTTCACATAAAATTTTATTTCTATCTTTAGAGTAATCAAATTTAGCAATGAAAAATCCTTTGGCTAAGGGGATGATATGAACATTATTTGAGAGTATTGGTTCCCATTTTTGGGAGATCCAATCATGGAGTTGGGACAACATCGGCCAAAACCCCTGAAACTGATAGATTAGAGCTAGACCCATAAGGATCTTAAAGCAAGACTCTAGCTCTCTAATAGCAATAGCAAAGAGCTAGATGGAGAGGGCTCCAGTGGTAGAAATCAGCACAGAAGAAGGCACCCCACTGGAGGTGCCCCCAACCCGGGATCGAGCCGATGAAACAACTTTAGCATAAGATCCCTTCATGCTACGAATGGAAGCATCAATCGCAGGCCTAGAGGATCCATGGACATTATGGGATTTTGCAGGATCCAAAGCCGAACCCAAAGGAACAAGCCCAAGTGCAAGAGCAGTAATGAAAATCTGGCCACTAGACATCATGTTTTGAAAAGAGTTTGGGCGGGAAAGAGGAGGGCCCTTCAAACCCAAACCCTCACCGGTCGAAGATGTCAAGGGCACAGTTGGGGGAAGACTCATGATAGTAGGGGCTTGAAGCAGAGCGATAACTGCCTGAGCATCCAAGCTACCAGTGTAAGGCACAACGGGAGCCCTAGGCCCTGCAACCGCAAGTAGAGAACCGAGACGCGTTACACCCACAAGAGATGAAGAGGTTTTTTGATACATCCCTTATGAAGAAGGGCGTCAACTACCAAGGCATTTGAGCAACCCGCAAGAGTCACTACGAGAGCCCCAGGAACAACAACCGCAGAAAGTTTGCCAGGGCACATAGCAGCTGCGAAACTTGCCATTGTCGTATGACCAAGATAAGTATGTGAAAAAAGAATAATATATTATATTATTATATCAATAATGTAATATATCATATAAAATACAAATACTCAATAATAAATAATAATATATGAATTAATAATATTAAAAATATAATAATAATAATAAGGTGAATTATATTGTAATATAATATAATTACATATAATAAATAATAATAATATGTTATACGTAATCAAAATTACATATAATTACATTATATAAGTTAGCGATAAAACATAAGAAAATAAAATTGGACAAGGGATCATTAGAGGAGAAATTGTTAAGATTTGTGAATATAAGGATTAGTAATAAAGAGGTGTGAAGACACTAATGAGATGCGATTTTTGGCATCAGGTCTCGTCACTCAGAATTATAATATTAAAAGACAATAATCACCCCAGTTTGGTATCAATTTCAGTTGACATCAATAATTGCCATGACAGTAGAAAAGAACAATAACAAATAAATTGTTCAAACATTCATTTCTTCATTGTCAATTCAATACCGTCTAACCATACACATGGTTACAAATTTATTTAATTCATAGTTGGCCTTCTTATGAAGTCTGAACATGGGATAGAATCAAGTACAGAATAGGAGAATAGTTGGGAGGAAACATCTAATAAAAATGAAAATAGGAAATAAAGAAGGATTAATATATTGTTGACTTCAAGTGGAATCCAAACTCTAGTTGGGAATAGGAGAGTGAAACAGTGTAAGTTCTAATTGGGGACATTACAAGTGGTATTAGAGCATGTTCATGCTAGCTTGAGGAGAACAAGAAAATATATACTAGATTTAATTCCTCCAATCAGTAGAGAGGAATGTTAGTTAAAATAATTCTAAGATATAAGAGAGAAAGGATAGAAATCAAATTGGAGAACCAAAATAGAGAAAGATATCAATAGGAAGAACACAACATGAATTGAAGAACAAATCCATGACAATCATTATTATAATCTGCAATGTTTAACCTAAAAATCTCTAAATGTATACATGTCATGGGGGAAAATGCATGGAAGATCTCCTCTTAGGATTTATTGTTTAACAATGGAAATTATAGTAGTAGATCTTATCACTACAGGAAAAAAAATACCGAGGAAAAGAGAACCTGATCATTATAAGAAAATTGGGGATCAAACACAAAGGAAGAAGAAAAAGGAAAGGTATAGGCATCAATCATAAGAAATGATAAATACCAATTCATATTGACCAATGAGATCTGGTATGTATTCCTAGCATAGTAATTATTACTAAGTACATATAGATTAATACTTATATTACTTATAGAATCCATCATACTCCTAGGATGAAATGCATTATGTTTATGTTTAGATAGTTGCTAATTAATATCTACAATTTGATATATGGACATAATGCTATGTGTATTTCTATTTTCAATTGCATTAGATTATTACCTCACAAAATAAGGTAAGGTTTGTGATGGAATGGGCATATGTTACATCATACAAAGGCACTATCTTGGGAGTAATGATCCTCTGAGGGAAGTGAGGACAATAAGGAGGAACAGTGAGGCCCACTAGGCACACCACCCCATGAAGTATGGGGCCAAGGGGGATAGAGTATCTGCCCTTGGACCTAGTGTTGGGTAACAGGGAACCCTATTGTAGTCTTTCCTCCAAACCTAGAAGGAATCTAAGTAGACCACCTTGATAGATGTCAAAGTTCTACCACCAAGGCTAAGGGGGCCAAAGCTCTGCTCTTGGGCTTAATATGGGATTAGCTTGGACTAGCTTATCGTGACTCAATTTTTATTTGAAACTTATATATACATATGTATGTACTAATGTTCAATTTGTGGTTGCAGGGTCATAATCAAAAGCATAACATGAAACCATTAATATAGATATTATAGTTCACAATATTTATTCTTATTAATAGTGAATCTAATTTTCTAATTTATGTGAATAAAGTTAAATTCATAGAATTAAAATGGATTTGTTTAAACCATTAATATAGATATTATAGTTCACAATATTTATTCTTATTAATAGTGAATCTAATTTTCTAATTTATGAGAATAAAGTTAAATTCATAGAATTAAAATGGATTTGTTTTTTCTTATGTAGAGATTTAATAAATATTTTCAAATTTGGAGAATTACAAAATGTTAAGGATGAGAAGATTATGAGTAATAATTTGATCAAAATAATGTGTCAATATGTATTTCTTTTCACATTATCTTCTCTCATACACAAAAAGTGGGGGCGTGGGAAGGTAGCTCTTTTCTTTTTCATCATAAATGAAACCATAGGATTCTTGTGTGATAAATGGATGGGTGCCAAATATGGGTATACATAGAAGGATAGGTTATTCTTCCTAATTTTTAACCTATATGCCAGGGAATTGGATAAATTATGCTTTGCCCAAAGTGATTGTTTGCATCTATTTGATATTGGTGAATGTTTATGGTTATTACTCTCTGTCATATCACTATGTAGATGCTACATTAATTTATCAAATGTTGGATAGGATATAATGTTGCACCAGATTCCATCTGACCTACCAGTTCTGATTTTCTAGGTTCTTCGTGCAGGATCGAGCGCTCAACCTTTCATGTTGACCACTGGGGGAGCTAACACCTCTGGGGAGATAAACACTCTATGGTTGGGAAGAGAAAGCTCCTGGACCTTATTCTCATCCTCAAGCATAGTAGATGGAGAGATGTTTGATGGCTAAAGGAGGTGAGATTATGTATAGTATTACTCTATGTTTCACATGATGTATTGACCTTTTAGTGGTCCATTTGTATTACTATCATTTGTTATATCGATGAATAGGTTGACCTTAATATATTTATGGTGTATTATCTCATGTGTGAGAAATTTTGGTAACATTTGTTCTTTATAATATTACTCTTTATCGACTTTAGAAATTTTGCATTATTTTTGTATTATTTGTGTTGCGTGGATGTTAGTACCTTACATTTGGTATCAAAGCTTTAGATTAAACTCTAGGGCCTTGGTCTACCTTGATGTTAAAAGTTTCACATTTTTTTGGTGTAGGATTTGATCATTCACCATGCAAACAAGGAACACCAACAAGGTTGTTTCAAGTAATGGACCTAAGAATGAGCATGATCAAATATTGAACCAAATCCTTGAACTTTTAACTCATCAAGGAGGGCTATTACAAAAAAAAGGAACTCCCATGGATCATTTGGAATAGGATATGAGGATAATTCAGGAAGAGGATCCCCATAATGAGGAACAAATGAAATGTGAAGAGGATCAAAGATTGGAGGAACAGAGAAAGAGAGAAGAGGGTGGGAGGAATGAGGAGGAGAGGAAGAGAAATGAGGAGCATCTAAAAAGTGAAGCTAATCTTAGGGATGTGGGATCAATAAATAATAGGGGTAGGATTATAGATTAACTCAGTAGAGACCTCAAGAAGATTACTCCTCCCACCTTCAACCATACAACTATAGGAGATGAGGCAAAGTCTTGGATCATAGCTATGGAAAAGTACTTCAAGATTCAAAACCTTTCTAAGGAATCTCAAGCGATGTGCCACATGTTGGGATAATGAAAGAGAAGAAAAAAGGTTACAACTAGGAGAGATTACTTGGGAGGTATTCTTTTTTTTTTTTTTAGGAGGTGGTTGCCTCAATTATATTTTGATAGGAAAATGAATGAGTTTCATAATCTGATAAAGGGTGTCTTGACAGTAACATAGTATCATGAGAAATTATGTCATTTGTTGAAATATGTTCCTTAGTATCAGATGGATGAGAGATTTAAAATTTGAAAGTTTATTTTGGGTTTGATACCTAAAGTGGGCATTGAGGTATATATGCATAACCCAACCATGATGGACCAAGCTTATGAAAATGCCATCAAACAAGAACATAAACTACAATAGATGTCATTGATCCATATTAATCAAAGATCTAGTACTTCGTAAGGTTACAACTAGAAGAGGAAATTCCAATGAGGAAAACAAAATAGAGGAGGTCACCACCAGATTCAAAATATGAGGGGAAGAGGACAAAGGAATTCTAGTAGAAATTCCAACAGGAAAGATTAGAATCAAAATCAAAACAGGGGAAAATTGGAATAAAAATAAAATGAATGGTAATAGGAGGAACAAGCATGAGCGCAGATAGGGACCCCTAGATGGTTGTTATGTATTTAGGGGTGATCATTATGCTAACTTGTCTCCTCAGCGCTTAGTAAACAAGAATGGAAAAGGTCAATAGGTACAAGCACAACATCATATCCATGCAATAGATGACCATAGACAAGTTGAATTCCAAGCTACTCCTATACAGTTGACTGGTAAACTCTTCGGACACAAGGTTTTTATTTTAATTGATACTAGATCCACTGAATGCTTTGTAGATCCTAGAGTTGCATCTAGTTTTCCTGTTAGAGTAGGATTTATGTTTTAACCTTGGATAGTAGAGTATGGTAATAGGGTTGAGTGAAGGGTAGAGAAATGCAATGTCTAGCTTATCAAAAATTAGAGCTTCCAAGCTTCCTAACACAAGTAAACTTGTATGTAGCCCCATTATGTTCATATGATGTCATCTCAAGAATCAATTAGTTGATAGAAAATAAGGCAATAGCCAATTGTAGAGATAAATCAATAGATTTCCTTGATGATAAATGGACACGTGTAGAGATAAGGGGTGTGAAGAGGCCCAATGAATTGAGACAAATATTAGTAATGTAGCTAAAGAAATCTTAGAGGAAGGGGTGCATGATATATGTAGTACATATTAAGGATTTAGATAGCACTCCTCCCTTGATTGACAACTATCCTATTTTACAGGTTTTCTAAGGATGTCTTTCCAAAGGAATTGCTTAAATTACATCCAAAGAGAGAATTTGATTTCTTTATTAATTTATTGCCTAGAACTGAGCCACAATCCAAAGATCCATATAGGATGACCACTACTAAATTATATGAATTAAAAACAAAATTGCAAGAGTTATTAGACAAAGGGTTTATTTGACCTAGTGTATCGCCTTGGGGAGTTCTAGTGATTTTTGTTAAGAAGAAGGATGGTGCCTTGCATTTATTCATTTCACTACAAGATGTTAAACAAGGTGACTATCAAGAATATATATCATCTCCCATGAATTGATGAATTGTTTGATAAAATGAAGGAAGCTAAAACTTTCTCCAAAATTGATCTAAGATTGTGGTACCATCAATTCTGTATCAAGGAGAAGATGTTACGAAGACTACATTCAAGACTTGGTATGGACATTATGAATTTGTAGTGTTACCCTTTTAATTAATGAATGCATTTGCAACATTTATGAATTTGATGAAGAGTGTTTTTAGAGATTGCCTTGATATGATCTCTTAATCTATTCTAAGTCATTGGAGGAGCATGATAAACATCTCAGTATAGTTTTGCAATGCTTGAGAGATCATAATTTATATGGAAAACTATTCAAGTGTACCTTTATCAAAAGAAAGTACACTACTTGGGTCATATTATATCAATAGGAGTCACAGTAGATCTCGATAAGATCAAGGAAATAGTTGAATGGCCCACTCCTAAGAATGTTAAAGAGATTTAAAGTTTCATGGGACTAGTTGGATACTACATGAATTTTGTGGAGGGATTCTCCAAAATTGTTGCACCAATCACTTCTCTTTAGAAAAAGGGAAGAAATTTGAGTGGACAGATAAGTGTGAAAAAAAAATTTAGCTTCTTAAGGAGAAACTTACTTTAGCTCCTATTTTAACTATTCTCGATCCTAATGGACAATTCACAGTTATTATAGATGCATCGGGTGAAGGAATTGGAGTATTAATATATAATAGTCAAGTGGTGGTATATGAGTCACAAAAATTGTAGTATGGACTTAATTATCCACCACATGATTTGGAGCTAGCCACAATAGTGCATGCATTAGAAATGTGGAGACATTACCTTCTAGGTAAGCCCTTTGAGTTGAAAACTGATCACTTAGGAATCAAGTACATTTTTACACAACTAAATCTTAACACTCATCAAAGATGGTGGCTTGAGTTCCTTAGCGAGTATGATTTTGGGATAGAATATATAAAAGGAAAGGAAAATAGGGTAGTTGATTCCCTTAGCAAAAGAAGACATATATCATCTATATCCACCACTAGAACTAACTTGAGGCAGCAAGTGTTGCAAAATCTTCAGGATGATGAGCATTATGAATTAGTCAAATTAGCATTAGAATAAGATCCATCTGATTACCACTTTGATGAATATACTTTTAATCAGGATGAACTTTTGAGATACCAAGGTAGAATGTTTATTCTTGACCAAGCATGGTTGAGGTAGTTGATCTTAGATGAGATTCATAACACACCTTATTTAGGGCATCCCGGTGTCAATAAAATGGTAGCTGACATGAGACCATTATAATTTTGGATAGGGCTTAAGAAAGATTTTATTGCATGTGTGGCCCAATGTTTAGAATACTAGCATGTCAAGACTAAGAATATTCATCCCACGTGATTATTGTACCAACATGATGTGCTAGAATACAAATGAAAATTTATTAGAATAGAATTTAATAAAGGATTGCCCATGACTAGGAACTGATATGATGCAATTTTGGTAGTTGTGGATAAACTAACCAAGGTAGCACATTTTGTACCAAGGAACCTTGTGGACAGATCTTTAACCTTGGAAAAGCAATTTGTGCAAGAGATATTTAGATTGCACGGTTTTCTTGAAACCATTGTCTCTAATAGAGACACAAAGATGACATCAAGGTTTTGGACAACCTTGAATGTTGCATTGGGGACATAATAGAATTTTAGTACAACATATCACCCATAGACAGATGGGAAGACAACATGATATACTGTATGGATAAACAATACAAGTGGTAAGAGTACCTTCCCCTAGCTGAAGTCATAAAATAATTCCCATCATGCATCCTTGGGAATGGAACCTTTAAGGCACTCTATGGGAGTAAGTTTCGTAATCCCATTAGTTGGGATAGATTTCTTATTGGTCCATATATGTTCAAATAAATGGAAGAATGGATGAAATTGATTAAAGAAAGGTTAAAGTGTAATGCCCCACCAGGGAACCTAAGAGAAATTAACCTAAAACATGATACTAAGTTTGCAAAATAATTTTTTTCTTAAGAGTTTACAAATAATAATGAATAACAAAGCGAAAGCAATAACATAAAGTCAATACATACTCATATACACAATCTCATTTACAGATTACAAACCTCAAGGGTTCCTTGATGTAGAATTATGTAAATGTAAATTAATGTACTAAGTACAGTAACCATACAAATATTCCATAAAATTAAACTAAAGTACATCATCTCATAAATGAATACACAATTATAACTGACACCATATGGTATACATGATAACCCACATCGACTGCATAAGTCATAGGGTATGCAAATAAAATCTAAGTACAAATTACAAATACAATAAATGAAAGATAAGAAAAAAACTCCAAAGATGAAATAATAAGGAACAAATGCAACAAGGATCATCGAGAACTAGTACAGGAATGTAAGAGTCTCAAATGGTAAAAAAATGACTACCTCTTGAACTTGTGGAAACTTGTGGTTCCACTCCCATCGTGTTGAGAAGATAATATTAGACCCCACTTGGATAACAATACCAAAATCATTCATCAGGTAGAACTAAGAAAGGGATCTTGAAAGCTCTCTATCTCAAAAAGGTATAACTCAATGACAGAGGAAACAAAATAACCTAGAGGCAACCAAAACATGTAGGAAATCTAAGATGCATATAGGGAAGTGTCATCACATATGTCTAACCCCTGAGTTTTGTCCTGCTAGCCTCTTTGGACCCTGACACTCAAGTGACCATATGCATATCAATAACCTCTCATACAGATAAGGCTATTAACTATGCTAGACACACACCTCACTAGGTGAAAAGCATCATCTTATCCTTCATATTAGCCTATACTAGCACTCAAGTATGGGTGAGGTACACTTATATTATTAATTCATTTTAAATCCCCAATTAATGTTTATATTATAACTTTATTAAGTCACTTATAATAAGTGATTTTGGTAGCCACTTTTGGGCCCTAACACTTATTGTAAGACACTCCCATCTATACACCTAGATAGCCTACCCTAAGCTTATACAACCATAATAAAACATGTAGATCTTAAATCCTGTTCCATGTAACATAAGGAACATACTATGGTTCTTAAAACCATGATATCATAGAAGCATTCTCAAGGTAGACCCTCCACAACCTCAAAATAATTCTCCTCAACAACCACCACCACCTGTAGACCCTCCACATCCTCCATTAGATCGTGTAGATGCCACACAAGATGATCTCATCAAATGCTTTACACAAAATAGTGCCCAAATTTCTATATTGGTCAATAGGTGGAGGTCCTCTAGTCTTGACCACCACTCAACCCTCTCCTTGATGCTAGAAAGAATGGCCAATAGTGCAAATGAAGTTTCTAGGGAGGTTACCAAATGGGGTTCATGGAGGGATAGATGTCAAGAATTTTATGTGGATGGGTTGTCATATGATGAAGTGAAAAATAATGTCATACTTAAAAGTGACATATGTTCTATTTTCACCAATCCTAGTACTAGTAACACCCTAGAAAAAAATATGACTCAGTTTCCTATACATTGGTGTGTTCACAATAGGATGAAAGCATCTTTTTGGGATAGGTGGTATATGGTCTTTGACCAAGCACCCTGTAATAATTGGGAGGTGCCTCTATATTTTTTGAGAAAACTATATTGTGAGTTTATCCTTGGTGAGAAATCAAATTACTTTAACATCTGACAGTTCTAGGGTAGAGGGAGAGACTCTATGCAAGATAGACTTGGGGCCTGTGGGGTGGTACAACCACAACATAGGAGGCCTCTAGCTAAAAAAACCCATGGTTCATGTTGCGGTCCCAAAGTTGTGAGGGAGTCTATATATTTATAGACTCTTCATGTAGCCACATCATTGAATGATGTCATTATTGAGCATGACACATATTTTTTCCAAGCAAAGGGTGGATTAGCACCTGCACCACCTCCATCATCATTAGATGCACCATTTGGATTAGTCCAACCCATTGAGCATATGTGCCCCAATTGTTAGGGTATATGTATTAGGGTAGATACTAGCGTGAATGAGGATGGTTTAGCATCCCATTAGTGTACACATTGAGGGGGTAGATGTCATGCATTCACTCCTAAGGATGCAGCCCTCACATATGACTTGATGACAATGGTATTTTCTAGAGAGCAGAGACATGTTTGTTTATTTTTGTTTTGACATGTTATTAATTGATCACCTAAATCTTATAAAAGTAAATATTTTTTTATTTAGAGAATAATTTAAATTGACACATGAATAATATGCATTGCAGGGTGCAACAAGTGATATGAGCACACCAGCGAGTGTTCGTTCAAGTAGATGTACATGAGTAGCTTCAACACCTAGGGTAGATTTTTTAAAATATTCATAAAAATAGAATAATATATATGTTTCAAAATATATTTTATTAATATATGCATATTTATTTGGTGTTTTATAGGGCTTGTCGACTACTTAGATTTCTGAAGTTGATGATATCACACTTTTTGTCATTGACTTTGGGTTTGAAAGCTTTGCGGTATAATATTTTGCACATCTCTTGTTTACAGTTTTAATTGAACCCATGCAGTATCATATTCATTTCTCTTATGTTATTTTTTTTTGCTAGGGTACCCCACCTAACTTGAGGACACTAGGAAAGAGAAAGAAATCCTTGAGGACACCCAAACAATAAAAGGTATTTCAATAGAATTTAAGTTTATTTGTTGAAATGTATTATTCATGATTAAACATGTATTCGTAGTCTATATTGATGAACTCACCTTACTTATTTGTTCTATACATAGAAACAATTGGGTTTTATAGAATTAATGATTGCACGTGATGTTGCTAATGTTCAAGAGAGAGAAGAGGTAATATTTTTATATTTACTTTCAATTACATTCTTGATTGTTCTAAATCTCTTAGAAATCCTTCCTCTATGACTATGACATATGTTATGATTGTTCATATAGGAATTGGTCATAGTTTCCTCATCAGTGGTGATGCCTCCTAGGAGTACAGGAGAGCCATATGAGGTTTTGGTATGAATTTTTTCTATATACATGTTAAACATATGCGTTTAGATATGAGTACATGCATTTTTATTTTTTTAGTGTTTCCTCACATATATGTTATTAACTTGTATTGATTTTATTTTACTCGTTACAACCCTCTTCACAACTTCTCATGGATCCTCTGCCTTTACATTTTGTTAGGAGTCCAGCTCACACAAGATGGGGACCATCAGCTTTAGAGAATGATACAATTGTAGAAGAAAGAGATGAGGTAACCAAAAATTTAACTACCAACAAGTTACAATCCAATATTTAGTTATTTTGATGTCATTTTGAGAAAAGATATCTGATTTAGCATTTGAATTATTCTTGTGCAAACACCTAGCGAACCACCTACTGCTTTGAAGAGGCTCAATTTTGATGATCCAATAGAGTCGTAGATATTGATAGAGATATACAGATCTAGTTGTGGTTATTAAATGACCAATTTTTGTATTTATTCAACATTTTTATTGTATATATCGACCTTGACATAATCGATGCCTCATTTTTGTAACTCTATTATTGATTTGGCATGTATGCCATTTTTTGATATGTACACAATTATTGTTCATTTTGATATATATGAAAATTGATATTCGATCCAATTTGTTCATTGTGTGTTCATTTGTTCATTGTTAGTATGTAAATATGCTTGTGTGTATGTACTCATGTGTAGGATTTATGCCTTAAGTATATTAATGTGTATTCAAGTACATTCTTCATAACCTAAATTCATGTGTACGGGCTACGTCCATGACTTAAGTGAATTCATGTGTATGCTTCATAATCTATGTGCTACAAGTATGCTTCATGAATTAAGAAAAATTATATGTATGCTTTATGTACTTCATGTGTTCACTTGTACAATTCATCATTTAAGTGAATTCATGCATTATGTGCTACATTGTATTCATGGGGTTGATTTAGACATATAACGAACCTTCTTGATTTTCTTTTTGAGTGTGTTAGGTCTTAGTGCCTTGACCTAACCCCTAGAGGGATCCATCAATCCATCCATGAAAATTTCTATCAATCTCCTCCCTTAAAATGTTAGTCACTAAAATAGAAAGCCTCTAGAACTTGGCAATATAGCTATCCATGGATGTCCATTGCTTTAGTTGTACCAACTCCTTGATGTTGAGTTCCAAGCCCTTCCCATCAAATTATTCAATGCGTCTCTCCTTGAAGCTAGCATAGGAAATGATTTGATCATGCCCTAGTATAACCATCTCTGAAATTTAGATATGTTGGTGTTGGTGTGTCTATCTTAGTGGTGTTAGGATGCTGCTCTCCCACAAGTATGACATCACTATGATGTGCAATTTAGATATCACTGATCTTAGCTATATATGTTGCTACTAAATTTTAGATTTCTATTATTGATGTAGTGGCTCTGATATTTATCATTGAGTATACAATGTATGATATCGTATATGTACATGGCCATAATTTTGTTGCTATGAATTATAAGGCGATTGCTGATGGAAATCACAATAGATATTTGTGTCATTGTTGATAAATTCCGATATGGTCGCTATCAATACTAATAAATTTTGAGATGGTAATTTGTAGTAGCTGATATTTTCTAGTAATCAATAGTTCTCATTGAGTAAATGGTCTCATGAATTATTTCCAATGATATGTGGTTGTTGATGGACTGCAAGATATCTCTGGTATGCTACTCAATGTTGCATCCAATATTATTGATAGGAATATCTCCATAGAATCGCAACAATTGTATATGCAAGGTCACAAAATATCCAATCACAATCAATGATGGAATGTTGGTTATGCTCTTACAAGGAAAGATGTTGATATGCCAAGTGAATTTATGGTTTAAAATGATAACCTCCATATCACACAAAATGAAAGTATGAGATGTTGACAATCTATCAATCTAATTTGGTCTCAAAAAGACTTCACCGAATTAAGATTGATAGAAGACTATTCATGTGTATCCTTCATACGTTATGAGTATTCTATTTGGCTAAAGAAAAATCATGGTTTATGCATTATTTACATGCATGCTTCATTAGTGTATACAAACAATGTGAATAGATATCTAAATGTGTGATTCATGCCTTGAGCATATGATCACTACCTTATGTGTATTGGAATTCATGCCTTGCATACATTCATGACTATAATCATGTCTGGTTGGGTAGGTCTACCCTAGGAATGTTCCCACTTTTCCTCTCGACACACCAGAATGCTCGCCAACATACCCAATGGTGCTTAGTGCACCTTGGAGACACTTTGGTCCGACATGGTCATGAATGTTCTAGTGAATATATGGGTGAAATGGGGTTGTCAATAGAATTTACCTGCCCAAGAAGAGCTAATGGCGTAGACCGTTCAGTGCTAGGACAAATGGTTTTGAAGATACCCAATGGTGCAAATTTCAATTGAGCCTTACTCCAAGTTTTGGCATCAAGCGAGATTGCCATGCCGAATTCAAACAAATTTGAATCTCCCAGAATGGAGAGAGGTTATTGTATTCCTTAGAAACACTGTTATGTAGCATCTGATGGTTTTTTGATACCTCTCATGAGGTTCGAGACATGAGCCTCAAAAGATCACTATACAATCGTGCTTAGTGCACCTTGGGGACACTTTGGTTCGGCATGGTCATGAATGTTTTAGTGACTTTGTGGGTGGAATAGGGTTTTCACTAGCATTTACCCACCCAATGGGAGCTAATGGCATAGACCGTTTGGTGCCAGGACGAATGGTTTGGAAGATACCCAGTGGTGCAAATTTCAACTAAGTCTCACTCCAAGTTTTGGCATCAAGAGAGATTTCCATGCCAAATTCAAAAAAAAGTCAAATATCCCAAAACAAAGAGATGTTATTGTAGGCCTCAAAAACATGGTCCTATAGCATTTGACGGTTTGTCGATACCTCTCACAAGGTCTAAGATACGAGCCTCGAAAGATCACTGCCCAATCGTGCTTAGTGCACCTTGGGGACACTTTAGTTCGGCATGGTCGTGGACATTTTAGTGTCTCCGTGGGTGAAACAGTGTTGTCACTCATGTTTACCCACCCAAAGAGAGATAATGGCGTAGACCGTTCAGTGCTAGGATGAACAGTTTAGAAAATACCCAGTGGTGCAAGTTTCAACTAAGCCTCACTACAAGTTTTGGCATCAAGCGAGATTTCCATTCCAAATTGGTAGAAATTTGAATCTCCCAAAAAAGAGAGAGGTTATTATAGGCCTCAAAAACATGGTCATGTATAATTTGACAGTTTGTCGATACCTTTCACGAGATCTGAGATACGAGCCTCGAAAGATCGCTGCCCAATGGTGCTTAGTGCACCTTGGGGATACTTTGGTTCGACATGGTCATGAACATTTTAGTGACTTCATGGGTGGAATGGGGTTGTAAGTAGTGTTTACCCACCCAATGAAAGCTAATGGCATATACCATTCGGTGCTAGGACGAATGGTTTAGAAGATACCTAGTGGTGCAACTTTCAACTGAGCCTCACTACAAGTTTAGACATCAAGCGAGATTGTCATGCCAAATTTAAACAAAGTCAAATCTCCCAGAATGGAGAGAGGTTATTGTAGGCCTTAGAAACATAGTCATGTAGCATCTAATGATTTTTCAATACCTATCACGAGGTCCAAGATACAAGCCTCAAAATATCATTGGCCAATCATGCTTAGTGCACCTTGGGGACACTTTGACCCGACATAGTCGTGAACGTTTTAGTGACTCCATGCATGGAATAGGGTTGTCACTAGCATTTACCCGTCCAACGGGAGCCAATGGCACTGACCATTCGGTGCCAAGACTAACAGTTTGGAAGATATCTAGTGGTGCAACTTTCAATTGAGCCTCACTACTAGTTTTGGCATCAAGCGAGATTGCCATGCCAAATTCACTCAAAGTTGAATCTCCTATAATAGAGAGATTATTGTAGGCCTCAAAAACATGGTCCTGTAACATTTTATGATTCACTGATACCTCTCACGAGGTCCAAGATACGAGCCTCAAAAGATCATTACCCAATCATGCTTAGTGCACCTTGGAGACACTTTGGTCCGGCATGGTTGCAAATGTTTTAGTGACTCCATGGGTAGAATAGGGTTGTCTCTAGCATTTACCTGGCCAACAGGAGCTAATGGCCCTAATCGTTCAGGGCCAAGATGAACGGTTTAGAAGATACCCAATGGTGCAACTTTCAATTGAGCCTCACTCCAAGTTTTGGCATCAAGCAAGATTTCCATGCCAAATTAAAAAAAATGAATCTCCTAGAATGGAAAGAGATTATTATAGGCCTCATAAACATGTCATGTAGCATCTGACAGTTTGATGATACCTCTCATGAGATCTGAGATACAAACCTCAAAAGATTGATGTCCAATCATGCTTAGTGCACCTTGGAGACACTTTGCTTCGGCATGGTCATGAACATTTTAGTGAGTGCATGGGTGGAATTTGGTTGTCACTAGAATTTACCCATCCAATAGGAGCTAATGGCACTGACAGTTTGGTGCTAGGATGCAATCCTTCAACACTATCCCTTCACCCTAGGGAATCATCATTTTACTTTGGACTTATTTGACCAATTTTGACTCAATGACTCTAAGCATTACATCATTTGACCTTCAAAGATCTTATTACATCATCAAATGATCAAAATAATCTTATTAAAACCTATTTAAACTAAACATGCACCATTTACCAAAACACTACATGTTCATCATTTGAGGTCTCCTTGGACCCTTAGGTGCTCCTGCACCAGGTAACATGGTGGATCATTGGACCTTACAACTAAAATATAATGTGTGTAAAGAAATTAAGACAAAAAAATTTTCACTTTACAAGGCATTAAGATGATACAAATGTAAGGATACAAAATTCAATATGTATTTATAATCAAATGGTATAAATTAGGATATACAAAATGTGGGCTCTTAATATTTGCAAATCAAGCCCATGGAACTTTTATATTTCAAATTTTGCATCTAATATGCATGATGAATCTCATTATTGTTTATATATAAAAAAAATTGCATCTAAATATGCACATTACAGTTAATTTTTGTTTTTATATACAAAATTTGGCATCTAAATATGCACATTATAGCTCATATGCACATAGAATCATATATAAATTGTCAAAATCATTCATCTTTACGGCCCAAAATCAATCAAGTAAACCTTGTAGATCAACTCTAACCCTTATTTTGTGAAGTATTTCCTCATGGTCAGATTCATGAAATTTCGACAAATTCTTGTTAAGAGGTCTACCATAATATTTAATTAATTGAATATTTGTTGCAACAACAAGGTTAGAGTAATGAAGAATATGTCTATGCATCTCAAAGTCCTCAAACAACCAGGCATTAGAATTTTTTATAGGGTATTTTCATTTTATTATAAAAATAATTTAATGTCTATATCAATACAAAGTGTAATAAATTGAGTTTAAGAGGTCTCAATACAACTCGACACAAAAATAGTACCTTCTAAGCCATGTTCTTGTCACAACAACAAAGCCTATTGGGTACTCAAAATGCTCTCTATCACTGACTGTAGTTGTCAATTTATTTTTGGCCTCAATACAACAACACAAAAAGTAATATGTTCCTTCTTCATTGTTCTCATCTATAATGAGTGCATATACATGACTTGCATTTAGTAGAAGGCTATAAGTTAATACTGAAATCAACATAAAGAACTAATAAATTGACCTTAAAATACATACAAGATGAGAAAAATAATTCACTAAGTAATAAATTAATAAATTATTTGGTTAAACTAGGTCAGATACATGGTCAAAATCCACTGATGCTTCTAGTTCCATCTAGTTCAGTTGTAGTGCTCGAGGAAGTTGATATGTATCTAGGTTTTGCAAAGGTCTACAAGACCATTGGTCGACCCACTCTTTTGATTCAAATTCATCCCACAAAAAATGCATACACAAAAAGAAAAAGCATGCAATCTGTCTAGTATAAATAGCTAATGATGTTGCATTTGAACTTCTAAATGAATGCATGTCACTTAATCTTGTAAGTATACAAAAATCTAAATATTTTTCTATGTTAGATTCACATATTAACCAAAAAAATATGGAAACGATAGACCTACCTGCATTACCTGGTCCCATCGTAGAATTTCACCATTGCACAATTGTTTCTCCATCTATTAACATTGCACCACCTTCATACTTCAATTCCTCTCTAGTAAGAGCTCTTTTCACATATGCTCCTACACCATCATTCTCTCCCTTTCCATAAACTACCTCAGTGAAATTCCAAAAATGATGCACACCACTTGTCACATGCATCCTAGTCAACTAGTAGAACATCCTTGCATTCTTGAATTGTGAGGTGCAATTGTCTGACCATATTAAGTGTCAATTGTATCTTATACCTCTTTCCCTTAAACTGTCATAGAAAAATTTAAAGCATCCTTGCACAAACTTTGTGGAATGTGTACGATCATCGCTAATATAGAAGTGATACTCTCTTATAACCTTTCTATCCTCATCTACACTGTCATGTGCATGCATGAATATTGTGTACAAAAATTGTAACTTGTGTAGAGTGGTAATACATAGGTTGTCCTTCACTTTGAGGTTTTAGTGTATAATTCTCTACAAAATCAAAGATAGAGACAATAGTACCAAGGGGGAATGTATCCTTACACAACTTGAATTTTGCATCTAACCACCTAGCTCTATGTGTGTGACCTATGTACTCATAAACTAGTTTGTCTTGAAACGTCTTCATAAAATAAGCTACACATATATCCCTTTTCACTAACTCACACCTCTTTAATTCTTTTCCATCTTTAACACCATATGTGATTGACTTGTATTTTCCAAAAGAAACTAGTTCCTACCCAATTTCATGTGTGTTATCGAGATGTAAGAATCTATGCAACTTTTGCAAACCACCACATGTAGGACAAAATCCTTTCAAACACATCATCTTATAATAAATGCACCCATCATCTTGTTTACAGAGTACACTTGAAATGAAGTCTCTCGGTGACTTAGGAGGTGCTTGTAGACCACATTCCTACAAAACATTTTTAGTGTGCAAAGTACCACATATATAGCAATAAATATCATAATGCATGGAAAATTCAACATGAACCCTACAACAACATGTAGTATGTGCATGATTAAACTTAACATAAAATTGTTTTGTCATCTCAAAAAATCTTTGACTAATTTTAATTTGAGAAAAGCTTTGAAGAAATATTTCATAAAATTGTGTTTGTGTCATATCTAAATAGTGTTTTGGATGTGGCTCATGATTTATAATTCTAATTCGCCTTCTAACAACATCTCTTTGGTTGGGTGAAACCCTTGTGTTTTCATGCCAATATTTTTCAATTAATGTTCTTAGTGCATCAACAATAACCTTGTCCTTGCGTGGGAGTCTACTTGAGAATGCCCAAAGAGAATTATTGTTAGGATCCTCAATTTTATCTCGCCTATCTAAAGTATGGTTTAATGTGGTTCTACTTATCCTTAATGAATTGCTTATTTTTCTTATTAAATGATATTTTTTTTTATTTCCTTTCCCATTATGGTTGTTGTGAGAATACGACGAGTAACATTAGCATCTTTAGAGTTTGATTTCGAACCAATGGATAGGTATGCATCAAAAATATTTCTCACAATGGTTCTTTCACTATTATTTTAAGATGTTCTTAAATTTCCATTGTCTCTCTAAATTTTAAATTTTTAATCATTTCAACAACTAATTGGCATCTTCCACTTTGATTTAAGTTTTCAAAATAGTTATTCCAAATTCGTATATCCATTCTTCTACAAGTTCTTTCAGAAATTGTATCATGCATTGGCCTCACAATATTTTCATCAATGTCTATTAGAAACTTTGGTTTTCTAGAAATTCTTCTAGGAGGTGTTAATATTGGTGCATTATGTGCATTAATCACATCAAATTCAAATGGTAAATCTTCAATAATTTCATTAACATGTGCATTCGTTACATCATTTTCAAATGGTCTATGTTCATCGCATTCATTAGGTAGATTCATCCCATGCATTTGAATTGGTGTATGTTGATCATTTTGATTTGGTGCATTCATCATATCAGTTTCAATTGTTGAATGTTCATCATTTTCATTAGGTGCATTAGACAATGTACTTTCATGTAATCTCCTCATACACTCCCTGTTAGAGTAGTCGAGTATTGCTAATAATTAAATTAGTTAATTATTAGTTCTCTACTCTTAGCTTAAGTTAGACTTAGGAAGTTTCTATTTCCTAGTAGTTTCCCTTTTAGGGTTTAGGTATCCTTTATAAGGATTGACCGCTTTGTATTTAAAAAGGAGATTGTATTATTTTCATCATGGTTAATAGAAGATTATTTTCTTGCAACATGGTTTTGCAGTCTCTGGCCTTTTGGCCGCCATAGCTTTCTGTCTTTTTGCTTCTTCTTTGTGACAGTCTTGCATGCAGGTGTTCTTGGGATGATTTGTGTTTGTCAAATCTAACATGGTATCAGAGCCATCTTGCTGCTCACTGTTCGTGTTTTGTTGAAGTGTTTCAGAAGCAGGCGGTTTTCAAGGGTTTCAGAAGTTTTTTTTGTGGATCTGGGGGGGAGCCAAAATTTGGCTCACCTTGGGCAAAAACGGACACCACCATTGTGTCCGGAAGGCCCAAGAACCCCTAAATCCATATAAAACTTGTCCATTTTGGACACAGTGGCATCTGAGGCAAAAAAATTTTGCATACCAGGGCCGTACGGCCCTGGCACGCACTCCGAGGCAGGTACTGTCGGTGATTTTTAAAAAAAATATATATATATATTTTGGCCGCCGAGCGGCCACCCAGGCACCGCCCGGCGGCCACCACTGCGCCACCGGCACCGGCATCATCCACCGCCACCGCCACCACGCACCCCGCCGGAGAATGCCGCCGCCGAAGACCACCGCCGCAGCACCCTCCGCCAGCTCCGCCGCCTCCCGGCTCCGCAGCCCCCGCTCCTCTGCGGCCTCCTCCCGGCTCCGCAGCCCCCGCTCCTCTGCGGCTCCTCTCGGCTCCGCCGCCCTCAGCGGCCGGTCATATGACCGACCGGGAGCTCCAGCTCCAGCCCCCTGCGTGCGCCATGCGCCCAGGGGCTTTGTAATTCCAGCCCCCGAGGCTTAAAAAAAGTTTTTTTTTGTCCTTTAGAGCTTTTTCTAGGGGTAGCTGGGTTTTTTGGCCGTATCTTGTGCATACGATATCGGTTTTCTGACTTCTTTATATCGTCGGAAAGCTCTTTCCGAGCTCTTTCTGATGATGGAGGTTAGGGTTTTGGGTTCTACCATTTCAATAGTGTTTTTTGCTGTTGAAGTCTGATGTCCCTTTTTGCCTTCCGGGAGCCATATCTGGCTCATCCGGACTCCTTTTTCGGCAAACGAGATATCGTCGGAAAGCTGATTCTGTGTACTATTCAGTGGCAGAGGTATTTCTTCCAGATTTTGCTTCAGGTTTTCACTCCTCTGAGTTATGCATTTTATGCCCTCTGGTGGTGTGCTTGGTTCTACAGGTCCGGGGATCTCTTCTTCTGGTTTCTTAGTGCACTCTTCTTTCTGACTTCTGAGCTTGCATGCTCTTTCTGATGTATCTTTGTTCTGTAAACGCACTAAGATAAAGTGCCCTCTTCTGCATTTCTGGGATCTTTATCACCTGGTTCAGTTTTAGTATTCGCACTCAGTTATAAAGTGCCATGGGGGGATTCTGATGCATTTGCCACTATAGGCGCATCCACTCTTGTCAAGTGAGCGTACCTTCCATGACATTAGCCCATGTAGACTGTGTCTATGACACCACCCTTTATCCTGTGTGTGTGCTTCTGTTGCACTGTTGGTGTTCCTGGTTCTTCTTCTGCAGCTATTTTTGGCATCGCATTTCAGTGTTCCTGTCACCTCTCCCAGTTCAGCATTATGGGGGGGTTCACCTGTTGGTTCTATTGCTTCCTGGTTCGATTGATCAGCTCTTCAGACACTTGTCTTCTCTACCTGGTCATGCACTTCAGTGGGGGTTCCAGCAGTATCTTCTGACAGAGTTTTCAGACATGCTTCGGAGGAGCTTCTTGCTCTCTTCTTGTTCCTTTCTCTGGGACATCTTTTGCTTTATGTTTTGGGTACCTAATCAGGCCTAGTTGCCGGGACCCATCTTTCCTGCTTTCTGCAGTAGTTTAGCTTTTTTTTGCTTCTCCCTAAGTTACACTTAAGGGGGGGTGTTAGAGTAGTCGAGTATTGCTAATAATTAAATTAGTTAATTATTAGTTCTCTACTCTTAGCTTAAGTTAGACTTAGGAAGTTTCTATTTCCTAGTAGTTTCCCTTTTAGGGTTTAGGTATCCTTTATAAGGATTGACCGCTTTGTATTTAAAAAGGAGATTGTATTATTTTCATCATTGTTAATAGAAGATTATTTTCTTGCAACATGATTTTGCAGTCTCTGGCCTTTTGGCCGCCATAGCTTTCTGTCTTTTTGCTTCTTCTTTGTGACAGTCTTGCATGCAGGTGTTCTTGGGATGATTTGCGTTTGTCAAATCTAACACTCCCTTTGTCTTTCCTTTGTTGCCTCTCGTCATTCAATCATTCCTCTCTTGTTCTTTCCCATTGTTGATATTGAGCATCCTACACATAGCATCATGAGGACAATCCACAATCAAATAGAATAAAAGCAACAAATGAGCACCATTTTATTATAATCTAAAGTAATCATGATAAAATATCTTTAAAAAGAATCCAAAAAACAAGACAAATCAATCATTTCAAAGAAAAATTGACAATAAAATAAACAAAACCTGACTGTTACTGTCCCAGAAAATCATGTGGAAAAATAGTGGGGCCTTCAAACAACTTGCATTGCTATTTTTTAGGCTATTGGGACTCAAATATAAATAATTCCTCATAACCATTACCGGTTATGTAAACTAATCAAAATGTTCACAATTTCTCATAACCCGAACGGGTTATATAAACCTATGACAATGTTCACAATTTATCATAACCCGTACATGTTATATAAAACTAGAGAGAGAGAGAGGAGAAGGGGAGAGAGAGAGAGAGAGAGAGAGAGAGAGAGAGAGAGAGAGAGAGGAGTTATGCATCTATACAGATATATATACATATATCTATATAAATATATGTATATATAGCTATAGATATGCATATATACCTACATAGAAACATATCATATATGTAAATCTATAAAAATGTGTATTGTATTACACATTTACAAGCAATTGTTTTAATGTCTTCATAACCCATACGAGTTATGTAGAACTTGAAATTGTGATTTTTTCTTTTCAAAACCTGAGCGGGTTATTTTGTACAACATAACCCATATGGGTTATGGCTAGGTGAAAGGTTTGAAATATGATCCTTAGGCTTGAAAGCCCATTTCCCTCCAATTTTGTTCATTTACACATTGTTTCTTCTTTCAACATGATTTCTTGACTTCGTCCTCATCAGCTTTACAAATGAGCAAGTGGGTATCTCTAAAATTACTACCATCATCTCACACATCTTCTAAGCTTTTTGACCATATAATTTTTTCTATTTTTGGACAACATTAGCATAAAAAACTTTAATTTTCTTTACCAGTGTCTTCACAATCCTCACAGACATATGTGTACCATTTTTTCAATAACTTTTGATCTACTTGAATAAATTAAAACAAAATTACATATTATTGTTCTACACTAGATTCTATATACTTTAAAAAACAAAAGTTTACAATTCAGATTATTTTGATGCAAGTTACGCCCAACACATGAACATGTACTAGATTTTTAAGATCTGATCACTTCAAAAAATCATAAAAAATAAAATACACAACAGAAAATTACAAAACAATACACAAATTTTAGATCTCACTCTTACATATCATCCTACCAAATGGTTTTGCAAAATACCAAATCTAACTATATAGTTTGTGAAGCGCACATAAACAACTATGATATGTTTTTCTGAAAAAACTAAGAATAGTTTTTTGTGTGCGAGAGGTTTGACCCTCTTAATCTTATCCATTTTTTAAAAACTTTAGTAGTTTAGAAACTAGATTTAGAGTACTACATTTCTTGTTCTTTACACAACTACTAGTTTTAAGTGCATGACCCTCAAATCTCTCTGTGAAGTTCAAGTTTCCCTGATTTCATAAAAAGTGGCCACTTATACCCCCCTTTTTGTTCACCATCTTAGTGCACTTACCCATGATAAAACCTTGTAGAAAAATAACTATATTGATAAATGCACATTAAAGTATTAATTATTAATTATCGATATTAATTTAATTAATATTAATAACTACTATCAATAGTTATCAATAATGAAAATAACAACTAACTTAAAAGAATTTATAAAATAAAATTGTATTAAAAATAAACTTTATAAAATAAAATTAATATATGTTTTTAAAAACTAAAAATATTTAATAAAAGAAAAAGTGGGGGGTAACGAGCCCCACCCCACTGTTGTAGGCAATTGGGCTACTGCTGACAGCTCTAGCTACTACAAAAAACTCAGTTGTTGCAGGCAACTACTGCTGACAGTCAGCTGCTACACTAGTTGTTGTCGTAGGCCGCTTTAGCTGTCGCGACAGTCTATGAGCTATCGAGAGGGTAGGGGGGAGAAAACCCCCCTCCCCATTCTATACACACACACACACACACACACACACACACACACATATACATATCTATATATATGTGTGTGTGTGTGTGTGTGTGTGTGTGTGTATAAAAGAATTGTTTACACACACACACACATGGGTGGTCCCACAATAGTGTGTCTCACTTTTTGGCCAACTTTGACACATAGATCAACATTTTGAGAAAAAACTTCACTTTCGAACACCTGTTGCCGCAAAACTATTAGGAATTTGAAGATTATGTAAACTAGAGTCTTTTAGAATTTTCTTTCTAGTTTCTAAATATATTTTTAAAAAAATTTAAATTCATTTTTCCTTCTCCTTAGAAAAGTGGTTTGTGTGAAAAAATGTGTTTTTAAGAAGTTATTGTCACTTGGATCAACATAACTTTTTTTTTAAATATGATAACGATGTAATTCTTTTGTGATTATATTTGTAACTTCAATATCTAAAGGATGCAATTGGTTTCATTCATTTTGGGTCAATATTTCATAGTTTATTAAGTTCTAAAGTGATAGTAACTGTAATTTAGACATAAGGTCACTTGGATCGCTCTAACTTGATCTATGTATATCAAAATTTATTTTTTATATTTTTTATAGAAAGTTAACACAAATACTCTTTTCCTACATATTTTTCATATTTTGTTTTAGTAATTTACTATTTTTCTCAAAGACATGAAGAGATAGGTTGTTGAATGACCAAACAACCTACGTTTAGTTAAAGTAATATTTAAAAGTGATAATGAACTCAATATGTATTAAAATTATATTCATTATAAAGCTTGTTTCGAATAGCATCATACTAAATAGATAGGTTTTTCAAATGGATTCATTTGATCTACCAAAACATAAAGTCGAAGTGATTTTTTTTCAGCATTTTAATAGGTGGGAAGAAGACTCCATTTTAGGTATGAATGAGGAGTATAGATGTTATATCAGTGTTTTTTTAATATAAGAGGCTTTGAGCTAACCATTTGTAATTAATTCCTTCAAATGGAACCTCTCAAGGCTTAAATCATCATATTTTATTTAAAATGTGCTATTTTAGCAAAAATCAACATGTCTAAAAAAGTGGGACACACTATTGTGGGACCACCCACATATATATTCTTATAGGATAAACCAAAGAGGATTCTAAAGGATAATTAAAATTTTCCTAGATCTACAAAGTAAATATATCCATATGCAAAAATTATAAAGATGTTTTATTTGATTAAATCCCTAGGGTTTCAACAACAAAAGAAAACATACCTTAACTGATTCAAAACAAGATCTTTTTACAATGTCTTAATAATACCAGGTATTCACAATATAAGCTTCCTTCCACCAAAAGTTTCAAAACAAAAATTTAAACAAGAGAAGAATTTCAAAACAAATATCAACAAAATTTGGTAGGCATGAAGCAAACAAACTTTCTGGAAAAAGAATCAGATCTATGAGGGTTTCAAACCCTACCTTACACCACCAATTAACAAAAACCACGAAGAACAATCCAACAACCCAGAAAACTCCAAACCTTTCACAATTTCCTCCAATTCAACCTCAGAGCCAAAACCTGCAAATCTATGTAAATAATAATGGCCAAAACCCTCCTAATAAAAGAAACCTATTCAATCTAGGATTTTCCAAAACTCATGCAGAATAAAAAAGGAACTCAACCTTAAATTGAGTAAAAATAATTCATTTAATAAACATTTCTTATTTTTATCAATTCGCTCAACTTTGAAAATTACTTTTATTTTTTAATTTACGTTAATTGATTGTGCAACTAATTGCATATCAATTATAACTAAAAAGAAATATTGTTTTAACATATTAAATTATTTATGCAATTGATAATTTACTATCAATTAATTAAAATTTTGAATTTAATAATTAATTAAATCCTTTATTTTCATAATTAGACTTTTAAATTAAATCTTTTAATTAGTAAATGTATTACTTTATTTCTATTAATTAAATACCCTCACATTTAATTTTTATATATTTAATAAGATTTAATCATTAAACCACATAATTAATCTCAGTAAATTACTTAACCATTTCACAACAATCACACTAACCACATAACCAACCAAAGAACAAAAAAATCAACTGAACCTAATAAAATGATAATCATGCTCTAGGAAAAGGCTCATGAACTCACGTTACTTGGACAAATTTGAAGATGTAATAAATCATAAATTTGTCCACTATTTCAGGACAATAAAATAGCTTAGGTTGGGATTCAGACCTAAATGTTATCTCCCCTCTTACCATTGAGACATTGCGATAGGGGACACTCATCCTAAGAATCCAAGGAAGCTGATGCTCGGTACCTTCTAATCTACATAAAAGACAAGCATCGATATATATATATATATATATATATATACATATATATATATATATACATATATATATATATATGTAGATATATACATATATATATGTAGATATATACATATATATATGTATATATCTACATATATATATATATCTATATATATATATATATGTATATATATATATATATGTATATATATATATATATGTAGATATATACATATATATATGTATATATCTACATATATATATATATATATATATATGTAGATATATACATATATATATGTATATATCTACATATATATATATATACACATATATATATGTATATATCTACATATATATATATATACATATATATATATATACATATAGATACATATATATATATATATATATGTATATATCTACATATATATATATATATATATATATGTATGTATGTATGTAGATATATATATATATATATATATATATATATATATATATATATAACAAGAAATGACAGGGATTGGTATATTGTGTAGATCCCACAAGAAGGTAATTATGACTCTATTCCTCAACCACATCAAACACATCAAATAGAAAGGTAAAACATACATGATATCCATACACGTGCAAGTATGGGGTAAGTAAAATCATGAATATAAATGACATTTAATCATATAAATAATCATCATCAAAGTAACTAAAATCATCTAACTATAAACATATGATATATCACAATCATCCAATATCAAATCACCATGTAATGTCATACATCCATAACCTCCAAATAAAGCTAAAATAATCAACACACACATGAAAGTGGCCTAAAAGAGTTTGGAAATATAAAAGTGAAAAGAAAACTATGGGTGGGCACTACATGCACCCCCCTTGAATTAGGCTTACTCCTGGAAGGCTACAAATAGTTAGAGATATAAATCTCGTAATCTCGATGCGTCCTCCCAAGTTGTTGACGACTCAACAATAGGATCCCATTGGACCCTTATCTACTTGATGGTGTGACCCTATAGGGTCAAATCCTATTGTGGGCCCTCTACTAGAAGACCCATTCACCATGGTAAGGTACTCTGCTAGATGATGATCAATCACTGAAAAACACCTTACGGGACCTACCAGCATCCCCAACTATAGGCTTAAAAGCTACCAACATTTGTCTTGAGAACTATGTTGAATGCTGGGGACAATTGGTTATAATGTGACCAAATTATCTACAAGAAAAATAACCCCCTTTGCTAACACCTCCCCCAGCAGAAGGTGCACTAGATTGTTGGAAGCTACCTCTACTAAAATCCTAATGGGAACTCTATGTAGGCTTACTAGATTAGCTGATCTTGAAGTGCTGACTTTTATGGAACTTCTTAGAATGAGAAACACCATCATGAGTAGAAGGAACATATCCCTTCTACTTCTAGTTTTGATTATATTGTGAGAAGGAAGAAGGGTTTTTAGAGTTCCCAACTGCCTAAGACTAATTTCTCCTAGACCCCAAAGGTGCAAGACCTCTAGCCTAAACACCTATCTAACCACCATGAAGCAAAGCTAAATTTGTCTCTACTAAGGTAGCCTTAATAACTGGCTCCTTAAGGGTCTTAGGTTCAAAAACCTTAACTCCCCCAATGATACAACTATTAATCCCCCTAATGAAATATTGCACCATTAGTGGTAAATTATCACCAAAACCTGCATAAGACTTGAGCTTGAAGAAATGACACTTATAGTACTAGACAATCATAGATAATTATTGCAGATTGTGAAACTCATCTGCACACTGTTACTGTCATTGATCAAATAAGAAGCATTCCCAAAAGTTCTCAAGAAATAGCTCCCAAGTGACAGTCTCCATGGTAAGCTCAAGTTTTTTTCTCCTCAATCCTCCACCAAGAAGATGCAAAACCTTTGAGGTACATGAAAAACACACCTTTCCCTAACATTGGTATTGAATTGTTTCATAGAAAATCATCAATCCAATGCAATGAGCCATGTCTCTTACTCAAAACCAGTACCAAGACCATTAAAAGGAGCAGGTCATGATCTCAGAAGGTCTCTCATCTGATTGACCTTTTTGAACCTTTCACCAAGGGTAGTGTCCCTCCTTTTGGGACTCCTAGATCTCCATCTCTCCTCATTATCAGAGTGGTGTGATGCTTCCTACCCAGCCTTGTCATGAACAAGTACACGTTTGAGAATAGTTTGGAGTATATGCATAGAATTAAGCTCTCCTGAATCACCATGATGCTCACCACTATTCTCTTCCCTTCTCTCCTCTACTCTACTCTATGACTCATAGGAGGGCTATGAATCCTTCTCCTTCCACGTCCTCTACTATGGCCTCCACTACGGCCTCTAGCAATAGATCTAGTCTCAGTAACCATATTTCCTACAACATCCAAACAAGAAGAATGATATCTCAAAACAATTTCAAAATAATAAAGTGTGATATAATCATAAAATAATAGTTTGAAATAAAAGAGTGTTATATGATTTTTTTTTTGTTTTCCAAGTTCTAACTACTAGACATCTAATGGGCATACAAAATTCCTAGAGTTCCCAGTGTAGAAACATGGGCTTTGATACCAAGTGTAATGCCCTGCCAGGGAACCCAAGAGAAATTAACCTAAAACATGTTACTAAGTTTACAAAATAATTTTTTTTCTTATAAATTTTACAAACAATAATGAATAACAAAGTGGAAGCAATAATATTTAAAGTCAATACATACTCATATATACAATCTCATTTATGAATTACAAATCTCAAGGGTTCCTTGACGTAGAATTACGTAAATGTAAATTAATCTATGAAGTAAAATAACCATAAAAATCTTCCACATAATGAAACTAAAGTACATCATCTCATAGATGAATACACAATTACAACTGATACCATAAGGTATACATGATAACCCACATCCACTACACAAGTCACATGGTATGTAAATAAAATCTAAGTACAAAGTACAAATACAATAAATGAAAGATAAGAGCAAAACCTCCAAAGATGAAAGAATAAGGAACAACCACAACAAGGATCATCCATCACTAGTACAGGAATGTTGGAGTCTCAAATGGTAAAATAATCACTACCTCCCAACCTTGTGGAAAACCTATGGTTCCACTCCCACCATGTTATGGAGATAACATTAGACTCCACTCAGATAACAATACCAAAATCCTTCTTTAGGTAGAACTAAACAAGGGATCCTAAAAGCTCTCTATCTCAAAAAGGTATAACTCAATGACAGAGGAAACAAAATAACAGAGAGGATACCAACACATGTAAGAAATATATGATTTTTATAGAGAAGTTTCATCACATAGCTTTAACCCTTGAATTTTGTCCTGGAAACCTCTTTGGACCCCAACACCTAAGGGACCATATGTAGTATCAATAACCTATCTTACAGACAAGGATATTAATTATGTCAGACACACACCTCACCGAGCGCGACAAGCATCATCTCATCCTCCATCTTAACCTATTACTAG